>CAEGAD010034071.1:0-10961 GCA_903067055.1 Poeciliopsis paucimaculata
TTTCTGCAAAAATATTTGACGGGTTTTCCTGTGTGGAGGGATGTGGCCAGCTGCATTCTGAGACGTGTAAACCTTCTAGGGTTGGATGCTGCTCTGTTTTTAACAAATTTTAACTTTTTAAAGTTAAAGGGACTTCCTCTATTTTATCAAAGTGTTTTTAGGTCGTGTGCGTTTTTTAAATTGCATAGATCAAATAAGAATAACTCTCTGCATTGGCTTCTAGAGGAACCGTTGGTCTGTGGAGCGAGACTAGATGTTGGAGGGGACACGTTTCCAAGACTGTCAGAGACGTTTTCTGGATCAGGCATGGTGACTCTGAAGCAGCTGATCCGAGCGTCTGGGATGGACTTTGGCAATGCCCAGGAGGTCGCCGCTGCAATTGGAGTCAGGTCGACCAGAGTTACGGGGCGTTTCCTGGAGGGGGTGAAAAACCGATTGACCGCTGAAGAGAGGAGGCTCCTACAATGGCACGAAAAAGAGGAGTGCCAACCGGACCCCACTGACCCGTTCCCAGAGGTGCTCCTAGATCTGGATTTTGAGAAGGACAGCGGTCCCCTCCTACAGAGCACAAACTCGAGAATGGAACTGTGTAACACAGGTCCAAAAATATTGTACCGATCCTGTACAAAACTATTGAACAAAAGGACCCTCCGAAACAGAAACGTGAGTGTGTGGGACAACAAGTTCGGAGGACAGAAACCTCATTGGAGAACTTTATATAAGCCTCCGATCAGGAAAAGGACCGGTGACCTCCAGTGGAGGATCCTTCACGGAGCCGTTGCCACCAATTCGTTTTTATCTGTCATCAGCCCTGAGGTTTTAAATGAGTGTCCTTTTTGCAGGTTGTCAGAGAGTGTTTTTCATGTTTTTATAGATTGTGTGCGTTTAACTGGTTTTTTTAGTTTTTTATCGACCGTTTTTAGTCTTTTTACAGTGGTTTTTACCAACTCAGTATTCATTAATGGTGTGCATCACAGTAAAGCTACTAGTTTTAGATCACGGCTTTTAAACTATTTATTAGCTGAAGCTAAATTAGCTGTCTATATCACTCGGCGAGACAAGATGCAAGCTGGACCTCAACTGGATGCTGTGGTTCTGTGGAAAGTAAACATCAAAGCGAGGTTGAAATTGGAGTTTGCTTTTCACAGGGCCACCGGGAATCTGCAGGGTTTCTTGGACTTGTGGGGATATGAAAATGTACTGTGCACTATTTCAGAGAAGGAAGAATTAATTTATAACAAAATATTACTGTAGCTTATTTATTGATGTGACCTGTCCATATTTTTTACAATAAATGTTTTGGTAAAAATCAAAAAAAAAAAAAAAAAATCTTCTTCTTCTTTTAATCCACTTTTTCTGCATCTGGAGGGGGGTGGGGGAAACGTGGGCCTCAAGATGCGAAGCGCACAAACATCTGGACCACAACGGATCCGGATCGTCCCCCCCCTGAACGCAATTATCAATCATTATCCGCAGGAGTGAGACGTCGGTTCGGGATGAGGGACGAGCGCGCTTCGGGCCGACGCACAGCGAACCGTCGTATTGTCTCCCTTCCTCTTTGACAGCTCCGCGGAGAAGGAAAATGAGTTGGCTCGTGCTTTCCAAGAAAATGCCAGCGCGCGCTCGCCAGACAAGACCCAATATGTTGTCCAAATAAATAAAATGTCAAGTGAAATAACAAACCGAGAAGCATCTGTCGCCATTACCTCGGCACTTTTCATTCCTGCAAATTAAGCCTGTGACAGAATGGGATATGAGTAACACTCGGGCAGCCCGTTGGCGTGAAACTCATTTCGGTTCGTTTTTGTTTTTCTATCACGTTTAATTGGTTGAATAAATGTTAATTGGGTGCTGCATTGCAAATGTTTCCCTGCTTCCCAGAAGTGCTTTCGTGACCTGTTGAAATCATCTATCAACAGCCTCCGGAGTGCGGGACAAAATTGTTAAAAATAATAATGAAAAAGAAACATGTTGTACTTGAGTTTGTATGAGTCACTCGCTGGATTGTGAAAATAAAACGTGGGTGATCGTTTTCCCAGTTTGCGGGGAGATTTGAAAGAAAAAGGAGCGCTTTCAGGAGAAGGCATTAATTGAAAAGAAAATAAGGGAAAGAGAGAGAGAGAGAAATGAATCATCCGCCTTTTAGAGTAAAACCAATGCAAAAACGTCTCCATTGAACCCTTTCTGTCACCATGTTGTTCTGAGTCCCTGAACGCCTCTCTGAGCACTCGAGGTGAGTGCTCTGTACAATCTATCAGTGTCGTTAAACTGTTTTATACGTGCGGCTACGGAGCGGTAAATCCTGCAGCGTGAATCTGTCGTGTGCCAGAACATGTTGTCATTAGCAGATTTATCTCGCGTGCGGACGATTTTTCTTTTTTAAAGTGGCACACATGGCGGAGCGTTCACGAAACGACTCGCATGGAGGAAAACTTCAGTTCTGGCACACGGGAGAGCCAAGCGGTGCTTCACTTATATAAGACTTTTAGGCATGGTGCGTTCTGAATAATGTATGAGATCTGCATCAGTGATGCACCCATCCATCTTCCCATCAACTCAGACCAGTTTGACCCCCACTGATAGACACCCCCCCCCCCCCCCCCATTCGTTGCATTGTGGGTTTAAGGCTAAAGGTTCAGTTTTGGAGTCTTCTGCGTGTTTGCAGTTTTCCCTCATATGGCTTAATACAGATTGTACGTGGGAATTTTTCTTAAGGGATGCAGCAATCCACTTTTCTTTCTTTTTTTTCTTTTTTTCTTTTTTTTTACTACCGATACAGAAGGACAGAACTGAATGGACTTACAGTGTTTCGCCTTTTTCAACACGGACACAAGATGTACTGAAATGCAAATGTATGTGACAACTCTGCACTAGCTTGGCCAAACACGTGAAAACAACTTCAGTTTGTTCAGTCAGTGCAATTAGGAGTAGAACAGCCAATAAAGAAAGTAAAAGTAAAGAATAGATTGATTACTTTTGACAAACACGTAAAAGATGGTTCAGAAAGTGCAATTAGGAATTCTTAACATGAAGTAAAATAAGCAATAAAGCCTGACGTCTGCTGTTATTGTCACTGATACTCGATGCAGAATTTCTTCTAAATGTCAGGATCGATACAGATATTAATATCGGATCGATGCATCTCTGCTTTTCTTACGGCAATGTTCGCCACTCTCACCATAAATAGATTTACACAGGCGAGTGTGCAACTAATTCCAGTTCTGGTGACATATTTTCCAACCTGAAAATATCTCTGCTGCTGAGTTGGCATAAGCCTTGAGGTCGGGTGAAAAGTTTCCATCTTTAGAGGACGAACTGAACAAAGTTTTGCGAGATCTTTGCATGTTGTTTTATCCTGCTTGAAACGTCTCCACGTATTTTTTTTCCTGCAAATACCCCGAAATATTTGACTTAGGGGTATCCAGAGTAAATGCCCTTTACACTTTTTAGATCTATAGTTGCAAAAAAACCCATAAAAATAAAAATATTGATAATGTTGTTCCTTCCCCCTCAAATTCCAAATTAAATAATAAAACTTTGTGATTGTTATGTTTCAATAAAATACATTCACGTTTGCAGATGTTTTAGCATAATTCTCTGATCACATAAATGTTGATCCTCAAACCAGGACAAGTCATTCAGAAACGAGCAAAACAACCATCTGGAGATATCAGATCACAATTCTTATTGTTGCGTTTTTTTCGTTTTGTGATGCATCAAGAGTTAAAACACGTGGGGTTTTGCATTCTTGATTTCAGACAAAAGCATATGAAAGAAGCTTATCCTTTCTGCAGGGCTTATCCCCTCAAAATGAGATAATTAAGACAGGAAACGTAAAGGCCCGATCAATGAAGAGGTTGAGTCAGCGGAAAGCACAAAGGAGAAGCATCCAAAAAGACGAATGCTTCGGCCAGAACCTGGTAAAAAGGAGAGGCGCTGAAAGTATAAGCCCCAAACAAACAGCAGGTGACGAATGAGGGAGAAATAAAGAGCAGCGAGTGACGCTGTGGTGTTTGGTGTGATGTAACACAGCGCTGGCCGCAGCTACTGGCTCTCCTGGTAAAGCGGTGGGAAAAAAACTTTCACCTAAAATAATCTGCTGTTGCAGTTGCAAAGAACATTTTCAGAACAATTCAACCTTTAAGTTCAAGTACATTTATTCAGGGGCGATGAAGACCCACATAATTGCTTAAGCAATATTTCATTATTGGTGCCAATCATGTGATTAGAGTTTTACTGTTCTTCTCTTTCCTTGTTCGGTTCTTTCTTACATGAAGCCCAAGATGATTTAACCAACATGCTTCTTCTGACTGGGCCTTAACGTTTACGGAACCATCCTGACTTTAACTCGATGGAGGATCTTTGGATGGAGAACAAGCCTGCCAGCCTCAAAGACCTTTTAGACTGAATAAAGATCAACTGTCATAACGCCACGAGAAACAAGCACAAATCTGGTCAGCAATTCTATGATTCTGAGGGGTTTATGATGACTGTAAAACTGGACTCTCTTTGCTCCAACCTCGCAGACACTAAGAGCTTTTATTGGCAAGAGGTATTTATAATAGCAGATGCACCAATTTTCTTTATTTTAAATTTTTTTTTTTTTTTTTTTACATGGGATGTCTTTTCTAACTGAACAAGAAGTTTTCTCACCTTCAAAACCTCTGTAAAATGGCTGATTGAGACCCCCTTCTTTAGGATTAGAAGATGCTGAATCTCTGCGGAAGTAAATTACAGAAGAATTAAGCTTGGATTAAGCTTACGGCACTGCAAAATGTTCCCAGTATTTTTCATGATGGTTTTTTTTATTTATTTGAGCTAGAATAGCATAGTTAAACCAATGTCTCTAGAGACACAAAAAAAATTCAATTTACATCACAAAACAATGAGTCAAAACTATTCTAGTCCATTGAGTAAAAATAGTCTAAAGATTGGAGGATGTTTGTGCAGGAAGTGATCAAAGAATTGTAAGTTTTATGTGGCTTGCTTTAAATGCACCACTTGTTTCCCTGGCATATTGAGCCAGAGTTTCAACATATTTGGAAAGCAGGAGTACAAAGGAAGTCACTTCCTCAGAATGAGGTGGAATGTTTTGCTCTATTTCTCTCAGAGACGGGACGAAACTGGGGACTGACTATGTGGAAATGTGGAGAAAGGTGAAAGGGACAAATCTTCACAGAGGTCTCAGGTTATCTGTGACACAACCTTCAGCTGTATGTTTGTAAAAAACGCAAATGAAAATGTGCTTTGTAAACGGTGGTAGAGGTAAAAGAAAGAAAAGTTTGGCTATCTGCTTTTACTTACCAACGCTGCAGTCGTTGTGATGACTCCTACACGTCCCTCTCAAGAAAGTGTTTGTTTCCAATGACCTGTTACTCTGACCGAAGCGTTTCTTGACATCATTGGGAAACGTGTCAAAAGTTTCCAAAAATTACATTTATTTTGTATTGCAGTAAAAAAAACAACAACAAAAAAACATCTTCACTAAAATAACACAAAAATCCAACCACTAACGCATTTAGTCGGTGGGGGTAGAACTGCACAAAAAGAAATGTTTTTCTCCATCATAATCAAAGTCGTTGCAGTCATCGGTATCCCTGTGACGTCTACATTGGACCAGTGTTGTTTGTCACATCTTAAGGTTTAGGTAAACAGCTACTTTCTAATCACCATTACTTATTTAGATCACCTTGCTTATTTTTATGCCGTTTTTTTCCTCCCTTTCCCATTTTGAAGAGAAACTACATGAAATGGGCCAGTAAAACAGGAAGCGATGGATTTCTAACTAAAAGTGCTACTTTGTGCAAGTTAAACATCTGAAACGTAAACGTGTCCGTTCCATTTGTTATAAAGTAAATTGCAGGAATGCCAATAATTGTGGCACTAAGTTGTGTTTAAAAATTATTTCTTAACATTTTGACATTAGAGATTGGATTTAAAAATAAAAATCTGTTAAGATTGTGCTACTGCAGCAAAAGAAGTAAATTATTTGTAAACAGGCTTTACCAGCGGCCCCGATAAAGCTGCCGGATTCGAGAGTTTACTTAAAACACGATTGTCCCTGGCGCATCAAACTGCTTTTGTTGCCTTCCACACAGCAAGCCGTCCTGCATTGTTGTTTTTGTTCATTTTGTTTGATTATTTCACAAGGCGTCACTCACACACGTCCCTATTTATATACGTGACAATTCTACGCCACGGATGTTCTGGCGTTCGCATGCTCCACTTTCACTTATTCTATTAAAATAGCCTACTGCATATGGCAGATTACGAAAAACAAAACAGCAGCAACAAACAAAAAATGAAAACGGGGACTTGTCTTTCTTCTGGGTGAATTCGTTCAGATCCAGCAAAACCACAACTTACCCGGAGCAACACGTCCAACAACAGATGAAGACGTAATTGAACACAACACTCAAATATTTACTCTTGTGTGGGTTGACGAAGATCACATCTATGTAACAATTAAACTTCCATCATTTTTGAATAGCGTAATGCAAAAATGTGAAGAGCGTGGAGTCGCTCTCCGCATTTCTTTTCCAAAGAAGTTTGAAAATGTGGCGTCTATTAGCACACAGCCCCATTTACTCTGATATCCCTAAATAAAAACCCAGTAGTCAACCATCTTAAGAAGCCACATAACTAAAGCGCATCCATCCATTGTTGTCTCTTCCTTCTTGTAATGTTATGTTGTTTCTTTCACAGTGCCTACACCAGTGTGATTGACAGCGCTAAGAACCTCCTCCTCGCTCTTGATTGGTTGTTTTCCACCAGGACAGGAGCATTCCTGCAAATATCTGCCTCATATTTTACTGACAGTTTTAACAAATGTGCAAACATTTACGTCACAGTTTAATTTGTAAAAAAAAAAAGTTGTTTTCTTTCCACTTCACAGACACGTTCTGCCAGTTTATCATAAAACCCTAATCAAGACATCGGTGGTTGTGAGGTGCCAAAATCCTCAAATACGTCACACTGCGACAGAAAAGCCTTGAAGCTCAGAGAGTCCCAGTTTACTTTATTACATCAGAAAACGGTCACACAGTCACAGGAGAAGAAAAGCAAGAAAGAGTTACCATTAGAGGGTTGAGGGAGTCCAGTTACTAATGCATAAAACAAGACATTTTGTTGTTCGACAGCCTTGCCTCCGGCGCGACGCTCCTTTTGTGTCGTCCGCCTCCGCAGTCGTCTAAATACAGCAGACAGTTGTTTGGGTCGAAGCCACTGATCTTGATGAACGACACTGTTACCGATCATTTACCACAGTTTTATTTACCACATATTATACTGCAACATCTTGTAAGGAAAGAAAAAGAAAGGAAAACAGTAAAGCAAGCACACACGTAGCTTTATGAGCGCACAGTCAGATAATTGGTTTAATAACGCATTATGAAATCAGAGACCATTAACCAGGAGAGTGATTCCAATGAGGGATGAAAAGTAAATATCTGAGTGCTGCAGTGTCGCTTCCTGGTGGGTAGTTTCTCTCCGCTGTGATAAACTAATGTGAGAGGGATCAACATCACACATCATAAGTCACCATAAAAATTAGACTTAGTGCCAACAAATCAGTGGAGGCTGTACAATGTAGATGGCACTTACTGTCTGCTATATTCAGACGTGTTTTTGTTGATTTCTTTGCCTTAAACCAAAAGGAAAAACACTGTCAGTCAGTCGGAGAGGGAGCGACAGAGAGAGAGCAGAAAAAACTTTGTTTGGACACTCTTTCATTTGTTCTGCGACTCTTCTTCGCGTACAGCGTTAATCACTTGATTACTCGCAGAGCAGAGAGGTTCCCAGACCGCGAGAAGTCGAAGGAAATGTGTTTAATAAGATTAACAAATCATTAAAAATGCCATCCGGGGGCGAAGGACACGCGGGGGAGTCGTGTTACTCGTTAGCCTCCTTCGCTTAATTGAGGACATGTGGGGCCGTGGAGGTCAGACTCTCACCGATCGATACTGCTGCACCCCTTTTATATTCCTGCTGGGGACAAAAAAAAAAAAGAAGTAGAAGAAAAAAAAAAAAAACCTTTCATTCCCATTTACCCTGGATCCTGGACGCTCCGCGGTGGATGAGCTGTCTCCTTTGCTCCGTTAACAGTCCCAGTTTCCTCCCACGCAACCTTTTTTTTTTTTTTTTTTAAATTTCCTCTGAGCAGTTTGCTGACTCTGTGTTGCACAAATACGGGGAGTTCAGGGGCCTGTCGGTGCGCGCAGCTCACCGGCAGTGGGAGCGAGTCCGGGGGCGAGGCGGCGCCAGCTCGGAGGGGAGCTGCGGCCAGCTCGGGTGGTCCGGGGCCGGTCCCGGACCTCCCGGCGCCCGGGCCGAGGGCTCCGCGCCCACGTTGTGGTGCAGCGACAGGTGGGCATGGCAGTGATCCAGCACCGACTGCTCACACCTGTACAGAGCCAGGGGGTTCAGCTGCCGTGGTATCTGGACAGAACAGAACAGAAAGGGTAGGAGAGAGATAAAAAAAAAACAACAAAAAAAAAAACATGGCGTCACATGTAAGGCTTCCAAAAAGAGCCAGAGACGCCTTCATGCCAACATTCTCAGAATATTAAGAATTGGCTTAATTTACATCATGCTGTCAAGGCACAGCTCTGTCATTAACGGAGACTTGGCCGGTGATGCAGCATTGAGCCCCAAGACCTGAAATCTGTGCCGCTCAAACACCCACTTTGAGCTGGAATGATTTATATGCAAGATGAAAGCCTTAAGCAAGAGTGCACACATATTTTCTGCCCTCTTTTAAATGGAGTCAAGGCTCCATTTAGAAGAGACCGCTTATTACATTACAAGCTCTTTGCCGATTCAAAGCGCCATGTTCATTTCATATGCTAGTGTGGTCCGAATTATGTCGATTAAGGAGAACAAAGCTGCATCACGGCTTGTGGAATACAGACATTAATAGATTGATGCATATTAATGGGTCCACGCAGTGTTCGGACGCGCCCATATGCTCCAGAGAGAGCAAAGGCAACAAGATACAAAAATATTCAACTTCTCCGATTGAAGTTTTTCTTTTTTTTACTGAACCCAGCGGGAGACGGTGAAGGAAAAATAGGAATGAAGAGGTTTGGCAGCAATCCTTTCTCAGATCTCACAAAAGTTTGTTTTTTTTTGTTTTTTTTGAGATCCACCAGAGTTACTTTAAGGAGTTACCCCATTAAAAATAATTTTGTGTCGCATCCAAATTACTTTGTGAGGAAATTCACAAAAGCTTTCCAAGATCCCAAGTTACTTTTGTAGAGACACTGGAAAGGTTTGGCAATAACAGCTTAAAGCTAAAAATATGCAACCTTGTCCTCAACAAACCAAAGGCAATTAAGTTCCATCAGTGGAGGTTTTCTGTAAAGCTTTAGGATTGGTATTCATTATTTGTCACTGTACACATGTACAATGATATGGAGTGTTGGTAATATTTCTTGTTACATTGACCAGAACTGCTTTGCCATTGCTTTTCCGGTACATTTCCACTCAATTCTCATCTCCCTTCACTGGTCATTCCAGGCTTTCTCCCATTGACTCGGATTCTCTCAGGTTCATTTTCTACCGGGCCAATCAGTGAACAGATGGAGAAGTTGTGAACAATGACGTCAATTTTTCCCGCTGCCTCAGAGTTGTAGTCTGCCTGTGGTTTTAGAAAAAGGCAGCAGTGGACGTGAACGAAGCCGTTCAGTCCGTGTTGGCCACGCTTCCCAGTTTTGAATTAACATTAACAATCATCTTTTTCGGTGAAATTTAAAACCTCAGCAGAGTCCAAATCCAGGAAGCAATCGTTTTTCAATCACTGAGGGTCCAGACTGTCTGTACGAGGCAAAGCGTAGAACAGGGGACTGTATTTTTACTGGGCTATGTCAGAACTCACAAACGATCCAAAATGACTTTTTTCAGCAGACATTTTCTTCTCAACTTCACGTCCCAAAAGAAGCTTATGGTTTCTTGTAATGCTACCAAGGATCTCACACAACTTTTGCAGATTTTTTTTTTATCTTTAATGAGACAAAAAAACTTACAAAGGACTACGTCTTTTTCCAGTTCGTATCCCTACAGGGAAAAAGACTGCATATACTCTCAAGTGATTGTGTGTAAAAGCAACAAGTCACGAACATAACATTTATTATAAAATCCTGCATGTTCGGTCAAATGGGTCACAAAGGCGTTGGACAAAACCGAATCCATCCGAAACGCGCTTCGTGTCGACTTGTGGATGTTGTGGAGAACTCGCCGTCCTGTCACTTTTCCAGAGCCCACCTCGTTTTAAAGGTTACATTCTCGTCTTTCGATAACGGCGCCGCTCAGTTTATTCTCCCCTCTAATAAGAAGATTAGTGGAAAACACCATTGTCTAATTCAAGGCTGAACTTTGCACACTGCTTGAGAGGACTTCATAAAAATTCATGAGCAACAATCCCTTGGAATGCACAATGAGCCGGCTGAAGGAGGGGCGCTCTGCTTCTGGGGGTTCTTTGTGCAGATTGTCGATGGGGGGAAAAGGGTTCACAGAGGACTTGTTTCTCCAATTATTCCTACAGACGGAGTCAAACACGGAAACAGAAGAGTCGACTTGAATTTAGACTCCGCCCCCCACTCCGTCTATATGCGGCGGTGGCTGGCAGGGCATCACCGACCTTTGCCTTCTCGACACTTTCTTCCTCCGCCTAACGTTTCTAATCGTGCTACAGAACAAGCCGAGTTGCCCAGGCAATAAACGGCTGTGTTTGCCCATCAATGCTAAGCTTTATAGACTAACTCAGATCTTTAAAAGTAATAAGATTTAAAAAAAAAAAAAAAAAACATCCTCAGAGAGGCATAGAGGCGTTGGTGTATGGATCTTCAAGCTAAACAATATTGTTGCCTGTAAAAAAACCAAAACAGTTTTAAACTCTACAGTCCTGAACGGATGGTATATATATATATATATATATATATATATATATATATATATATATATAT
>CAEGAD010034073.1:0-34111 GCA_903067055.1 Poeciliopsis paucimaculata
TGACGGCCGTCTAAATTAATGTTTTGATTGTTTATTCTATGTTACATGGCTTTGTGTTTTTATGTTTGTTATGATGTAAAGCACTTTGAAATGCCTTGCTGCTGAAATGTGCTATACAAATAAAATTTGATGGATTGATTGATATAATATCATCTACATACACAAAAATGTTTTTTGTTTTTTTTTTTAGTTTTTGAATCCATAAAATAGAGAGAAACAGATAAATAGTACATTTCACCAAAACAACTTTGGCCTGACAAAGTTTCCCAGATCTGAGGCAAACTAAACTAAACATAAAGCCAAAAACTATGGCAGCATCTAACTATGCATGTTTCTTTAAACAATAAAAAAATTTTTTGTCCAAAAGTTGTTGTTCTGTATTTTATGTGCAGTTATTTCTAGATTATATACAGAGTAATACATATCTTTTGACCTCTTACTACACGTTTGTAGTTATATTGTGAGGTTGATTGTTTTATTTTTACTTTTGACTGTAAGCAGTCAAAGTAATACAAGAAGGCCAGTAAGAAGACTGTGCATTTGTTTTGTGATTTATTTTTATATTCTCTAGGTCACAGGTTTGCAATAAATATCTGTATTTGTCTTTTATAACCAACCATCGTATGTTGTGCAAGGTCTTAAGATCATGTAGCCGTCAGGAGCTGAGTCACTGCATATAAATCAAACACAAAAACTCACCAGAACACTTTGTTATCGGAGATGATCCCAATAACAGCGGCAACACTGATTCCGTATGCCAGGCAGTCTCTGAACAGGGGCCAGCAGGTGAGACGCCCTGCCTGATAAGGGAAACAAAAATAAATGGTTTATACTTTATACAAAGCAACATAGCCAGACAATCTCTGACCTAGTAAAGACGCTGCTCTCATGCACAAGGAGGTGATAAGGGGGTAATCTCTACTGGGATCTTTGGGTTTGTTTTTAAAATGTACCATAGAGGCCAAAAGTCCACAGGCTGCACAGATTCCGAGAAGGTTGTACACGGCGGATCCCACAATGGTGCTGATTCCAATGTCCCCCTTGGTCACAAACACCCCTAATAAAAGAAGCACACAGCAAAGCTTGATGTTGAATCCAGGAGCAATGAGGAAGTATTTCTAAAAATAGTGAAAAAGACAAACAGTATGCCAGACCAGGTCGGGGAACATATATCCAACTACACAGAGTAAAGTGTACATACAAAATGTTGTCCCTATGCATGATTACCGAGAAAAGCTGTGACCATTTCAGGTGCAGAACTCCCTGCTGCCATGAACGTAGCTCCTGCCACATCCTGAGAAAGTCCCAGACCTGAGAGACACCCGAGAAATAAAAAAATAATAAGCTATTTGTCTGGAAAAAAAAAATAGCTAGCAAGAAAGATAATGTGTAGATTTCTACTGTAATCCATTTACTTAAGCGGGAATACAGATTTATTATCTGCAGTGTCGGCCCAAAACATCCTGAAATTAAGCAGGGCACCATAAAGATTACTTTCGTGTCCCATATATTTAAGAAAAAAGACGACTTTTAAGCTTCATGATTTTTGTATAGCAGATTTTAAATATTCCGGAGTATTTTAAATTTAATATATATATATATGTTCTTGCTAAACTTTCAAATGCAGAAGTTGTAAACTTATAAAGAAAAAATTTCATAGTTTGATAAGTGTGCTCTAGAGGTCATAATTTATCACTGTAATTTATCTCTGCTGGGATCAGATTTTCCTAGGCAATTGTCTTGTAAATCATGTAATAAATAATTTACAACTTAATGTTTGAATAATTGGCTTCTCCTTTTCAAAGGAGAGTAGAAACCTGTATTGCCACACCAAACGATTATGTCAGAAAAACAATCTTATCTGCACAATTATTTGTACAGCTGGTATCTTCCAATCACTGCAACTGAGTTAATAAGTAATGTGAGCTAATAATCGCAAGTGTTTAACAATAACTTTATGCAACATAGATCATTTAAGTGGTTGTGTGAAATGCACAATGGGCAAATGATCGGGCTTGAGAAACGTCGGCGCTGTGGTGGCTGGTGAGGGACGGGCTGAACAGGAACTTCAGCGCCAATAAACTGAGGTTAAGAAAAAGTCCTCAGACAATGCCAAGGACAGCGAGCAGCTTTCACAATCAGCCTCTGTAAAACACGCTGGCGAGCACTTTAGTCCTGGTACAGCAGTTATCAATGAAAGTCATAGGCTGCCAGGCAGTTTGAACACCAAATCGTTTTAACTTAACAAAGCAAACACAGTCTGATTTGCACATGATATTAGAGTAACATAACCACTCCAAAGTAAGAGCATTTTAATTTTGTTTGTCTTACTTTAAATAATTGATTAAACAGGAAATAATTTATTGATTAAACATATAAGCCGATAAACTCTTGCTTGCCTGACAACTTAAGGACTAAATGTATTACAACCACCTTATGTGGCACTCGCACATCTTCAGCACACAAATTTTCAATCACATATTCATGGCCCTTACGTTCACTTATTACTTCTAGAGACGGCAAAAAGTAATCGTCGCAGACTATGGAAACAGCCAAAAGCATGTAGAATATGAGCATGAAATATATGACCAGGCCCCCATCTTTCCTCTCCTGCACCGTGAAGAAGCCTTCAGGAAACTCAGAGGCTTGTGGTGCGACGCATTCCGTTTCATTCTCTAAAACAACAGAAAACACACAGACACGCTCCTTTAGAGCCATCACTGAGAAAATCTGCTCAATCAAAGAACTCAAGCAGTTTGGAGAATCTGGGAAGATTGTCTGAATTCTTGATGGAATTTACTCTGTGCCAAATAAAATGTCAGGCTAATCTTTAGTCCACAATTAAATCTTCTTACAGCCCTACATTTGGTTATGTTTCACGTGTTTCTGATGGAAAAATCTAAACGTGCTCTTTGTACAAAAGGTTTACAAACTAACTGTGTTATTATACAGAACGCTGCTGAATTTAAAGTCATATGAAAAGTCTGTGATAAGCGATGACAGGGGTATTACATGTTTTATATAGGACACTGATTTGTTAGTTGTGTCATCTGATTAAGAAATATGTTAATAAAAAGATATTCTGTTTATGGGTGCAGGAAGATTTTCACCACATGGGGAAAAGACAAATAGCAAATAATATAATTATGCTTGAATTTTCTCAAAATTGTACAAAGCCTTGATAAATTTCCAGGCTGTCATGATTAAAGAAACCATCCTATATGATCCCAAAGTGATCCTACAATATCGCTTTGGGATCCTATATCATCCAATGTATATAC
This sequence comes from Poeciliopsis paucimaculata, assembly GCA_903067055.1. Lineage (NCBI taxonomy): Eukaryota > Metazoa > Chordata > Actinopteri > Cyprinodontiformes > Poeciliidae > Poeciliopsis > Poeciliopsis paucimaculata. Next base: position 3,282 of record CAEGAD010034073.1, read on the forward strand.
AATGTAATTAGATATTAGATTTTTGTACATTTCTGTTTTCACAACGTATTTATTTCACAAGACCCATTTTAAAGGACTCAATGACGCCTTACAAATAAAAAAGCAAAGCAAGATTGCTCCCTTCCTCTTACTGATACATTTGTGCAATGATGCATGTTGATTCTTTGTAACCTATTTGCAATATACAGCTTTAGCTGGAATGTAAATGAGCAAATGTCAGGTAAGTCCAAAGACTAATATTTATTTCAGATTAATCAGATTAAAAAAAAACAAAAAAAAAAACAAACAGGACTGGGCATAAAAGTAGACTACAAATTTATATGTTTCAATAAATTTTAATGTTATGCTTCCTTTATTTGTAAGTGCAGCAATTTAAGCCAATATGACAAAATATGGCTACTGTTTCTTAAAAAAAATTATTGAACCATCACTCCTAATATTCACCGTCTTGTTATCCACTTTTTTGTTGACTTTCTTTTACTATTCCTAGGAATTTTATGGCATTGTTGTTTGTCGTGACTTTGATTAATCTCCATGTTCCTTAATTGTTTTTTTTTATTTTTTACATGCACATTTACTGGTATGATGCAAATCTGGTCTTTAATGTGTTTAAAGGGATTTGGGAAGCTCTCTCAAAATACCTTCGTAAAAGCAGGCCTAGATGCCATAGTCTGTCTGTGTTATTTAAACTATTAACAACAAACCACATCAGAATATTCAATTTCAGTCTCAAAAGGATGAATCGAATTCTCTTACATTTCAGAAGTTGGTCACAAAACCTAGAACAAACATACTATTTTCTAAATTTAAGATGTAGCCAAGTTACTCCAACTCTATTAGTTTAAAAAGAAAGAAATGATGACACATTAATTCACGTTGCTTTAAAAAAAAAAAAAAAAAAAAACATCTTATGAAATTAATTAAAGAAAATCTGTTTCTATAGGGTTTGATGAGCAGACAAAACCTTAACCTACCACACAAATCAGAATATTTGCATGTGCTTACCAAGAGCCCGGCGCACCCTGACCGACTGGTTCCCCTCAGCAGTTTTTGTTGTAAATGATGCAAGATGAACACATGCATACAAAAAAAGCACAAAGCCCAAAAAGTAAGGTATGAAATCCTTTCTCCTTTTTTTCTGCACAGCCGGAGCTTTATCCATAGTAATTTGACAGATAAATAAAATAAACTGAAATTAACAGCTCTTCCAGGGAACCATGTGTCGTCTTGGTGCAATTAGTTTGCAGGGATTTAAAGGAAGTTGGAACTGCTTGTTAAAGCTGCATCTAACTCTACTCTAAACTACAAGTTGCACAGAGAGGATATCAAAGCGGGGGAAGCATCCTTTAAGGTCTGGTGGTACCACAGTGGGAGTGAGGGGTGATCACGAGTTGCGAGTCATTCCACTTGACTTGAACCGACTCCTGCCTGAGGCGCATCAGAGGGTGTAATTCCTCATAAGCAGGCTTTGCTGCAGATCTACCACTTTTTAAACAGGCGGAAAACATGTTAGTTTTTCAGTGGTGAAAGAATCACAGTAAAAAGGTCTGAAGCTGAGGATTTGGGGATTAACGCTGCCATGGATTAGATTTCACCTTTATCCCAACTCATGGAGCAAACCCATAAAAATGAGGACAAATAATGGTTTATGGTCTTCATATCTTCGGCAATTGGATTTATCTTGACGCATATTGAGATGACAACCTGTAAAGTCACCTTATTGACAATAAAAGCAAACCCCGAACATTATTTGTTAGATAGCCTGGCCATATATTTTTCACTACCAGTCTTGTGCCAGAAGAGGGGGCGTGTTCAGAGTCTGATGGACAGGACTTGTTTGGACATGCCTCAGGTCACCCCGAGTTTGATCAGGTAGCTTTTCCGAAACTGTCATTCCAGATCCCTGGTAACATCTGGAATTATTCAGCTAAGAGTGAAGGTCTGCAGCACTAATCCACAGAAGTAGTGGGTGAGTTTGCGTGTTAGTTTTCAATGCGAGTTACTCTTAAAGATTGTCCTGCAGCAGCATATGATACCAGCAAAAATGCATTTGAAAGAAGTAACATTGATCAATTTATTGTGTGTGTTGCATGATGGTGAGTCCATAAAGCGCATGCTTGTTTTGTTGTGATGGGTCAGTACTGGATGTCTGCATGCAAACAGCAGTGTGCGTTTCCTCCTTTTCATAAATATCTCTGAGTCAATGGCGCCCCCTAGTGGATTTGAACCGTCATGTCTCTCGGTCTGTTGCTGAAACACAGAGAAATGCTTGATTCAGTGATTCTCCACAGACAGACCCCCATTGCTGGTGCACAAGGTTTATGTGACTCCTGAGGTCACACCATGATCGAATCAAAAAGATTCCCAAAGAATATGTCTGGCACAAAAACAACACCGGAGATTTCTAAGAGAAAATTATCTTTACAGCAAATTATGGTGGTGATAGGGCATCATGCTCTGGGATTACTGTTTTATTAATCAAAGCAGATAAAACAATGAACCGTTTCAATACAGGTTTCAGTGCTAGAAAAGTGAAAGTGTGAGTTCAGTCATGCATATATGTGCCAGCAAAGGAATGGCCAGAAAAACCAGAAGGAAGGAAATTTTTAGAATGGACTTGCTAGTGCAGCGTTAGAGCTGACAGAAAACTTGTTGGGCCAGTTGAGGAGGGGAGATTCCCACACAACCTGACCGAATTTGGAAACTTTTGAAGTAGGCTGTATTGTAAAATATGTAAAGATAACATGTGATGTGTTTTTGTAAAGTCCTGCTTCTACAGGGTGCTTCAAGAAAATATTGGTTTAAAAATACAATCTCATTCAACCGGGTTATACTGTAGCTCTTTTTACATTTTCTTCTGATATTACACATTAAAGGGGGAAAACAAAAGATTTGAAATCATTTGCCATTACACATTTTCTTATTGAAAAAAACAAACACATTTTAACAAACATTTGAGGATGAGCCTTTAGTTAATAGGTTTTTATAGCTTAATGTTGTACTTTAATGTCTTTGAATTGGTTTCAGTTCTTTCTTAACATCCAATCAGCTTAGTCATTGGACCAGTTAAAGTAATTGTCTTTCAGTGTGGTCACCAGTTTTGGTTTTGGTTCATCTCACGTTGGCATTATTTGAACCAACATGGGACCTAAAAAATAATCTCATTTCTATTTCCCATAGTTTGTGTCTGAAACTCAGGCATTTCTTCACGTCTATATCTCTTGCCCAGAGGAATTTCTGCTATCTTTATTCCTATAAGTGCCTGTTTCTCTTGCCTGCCCCTTTTCAATGAGTCGCACAGGCTACTGAAACGTCTCTTAATATTTGGACATTGAAACCACTCCGTTGCCAGGGATCCTTATCTGGTCAAATTGTGCTCAGTGTGGCTTACACAACAGTTTATTGCCCTAGTCCAGACCATTACAAAAACCCAGCAGATGCCAGCATTTCAGCAGAAACCTGTGATGATAGTCTAAAAAGTTTCCTCTAATTCCACACAACAGGAAAAATTCATGAAGAGAAAGAAACATTGTTGTTTTAATTCACTGTACGTCACAACCTGTGTTGTTAGGAATTTGAGGGTCATAGTATCAACATAGTTTCTTTTGTCAAGAACTCTGAGCTGCAGTTGCTCAAAAAATGAATGCATGACTTTTTTATTTGCAGATATTTCTGCGGTCATGTTTTATTATAAGCAAGTTATTCAGACCTGCTGCTGCCTTCTGTGGTTTGTGTTCTTTTTGGTGGGCTGAGGTACAATATCAGCTTGGCAGAAAACTTCACCATCTCATCTGACACTGGAAGCCTCTGTGTGTGTGTCTCTCTCACTGCTTGTGTGTTTTCACTTCTGTGTAAGAAGATACAATGGAAACTTAACAATGCCCAGTTCCATCTCAGTTATCACCAGCGCGGTGAGCCTCCGTTCGTCTCAGTAACTTACAGTCATAAATAAAATTTTATGATTGAAAAAACAACAAGGATTTTAATAAAGTCTCAAGTGGATGCGGTCTTTGCTTGGCTCAACCTGAATAGTCACTGTACTTGCCAGTTTGCTCTACAGAACAATGAGTCTCCTCTGAGAAAAAGGGGAAGGAAACAAGCTAGGCGAGAAAAACTGGTTGAGTTGCTTTGCTCATCATTACAAAAGCAAGTCAGGAGCTTTTATTAGTCTTAATGTTTTGCTCTGAGTTATTGATCTACGAATTTCTCCTTATCAGTGGACTTATCCCACCTTTTCTTCTAGAACATCGTTCCATTCCTTTTACTTACAGCACACCTTTAGCTGTATTTTCTCGGACTTGTTGAATAGCACCACCCCGCCCTCTATGTGGATTGCTTAGTGTTCAAGGTTCAGGAAGATAATGAGAGGTGAGTGGCTGACGCAGAGCTTGTGTTATGTTACCAGAGGATCATATTACCGGAGACAGCAGGTTGGCTGAAACTTTAGCTGCCTTCAGATCGCTGTGACTTGAAGCAAAACAGGAACTGGGACTAATAAAAGGAGTTTTTAAGAAGATTTTCACAACTCAAAGATTATTTTCTGTTGTTTGAAGGCAAGGGTTACCATGGGTGAGAAGACACAACCGTCGTTGTTGCTAATTTTGCTGTGTATGTCGGGGCTTGTTCCTCGTTCTGCTGCTTTCATGTTTTGGACAGCCTCGTTGGACACATGCTATTATCACAGCAGCAATGAAACTGTGACAAAGTCCTGTGAGGACTGTGGAGTGTATGGCCGAAACTCTGAAGTGGAGCCATTCTCAGGCTATGTGGCTGTTCCCAAAGAAGATCCCACAGGCTGTAGACCAGACACTTCCTATGGCTGGAACTCCAGCAAGGATTGGATCGCGCTGGTGAAAAGGGGCAACTGTACTTTTAGCGAAAAGATCAACATTGCCATGCACCAGGGAGCAGCTGGGGTGGTGGTGTACAATATGGACGGCAGTGGAAATAGCACCACTTTCATGTCTCACCCAGACACAGATGATGCTATCGCTATCATGATTGGCAACTTACAGGGCACAGAGATCGCAGACTCGGTGAAAAATGGAACTGTTGTGAAAATCGTCATTAAGCTGGGCAGTCCTCACGGGCCTTGGATGGACACGTACTGGCTCTACTTTCTGTCTATCGCCTTCTTCATCGTGACAGCCGCCTCAATCACCTACTTTGTCTTCATCTCCGCAAACCGTCTGTACAGCATGAGCAGGCACATGCGCACCGAGAAGAGGCTGAAATCTGAGGCCAAGAAGGCCATTGGGCGCCTTGAGGTGGTCACACTGAAACGAGGGCATGAGCTCACGACGTCTGACGCTATGTGTGCCGTTTGCATTGAATCCTACAAAGCGGGCGAGGTGGTGACGGTGCTGACCTGCGACCACATCTTCCACAAAGCCTGCATCGAACCCTGGCTGCTGGAGAGGAGGACCTGCCCCATGTGCAAGTGCGACATCCTGAAGGCCCTGGGAGTGGAGGAAGATGTCAAAGTCAACATGACTACGAGTTCTCCACCAGAGGTCACTGTGATCACAGTGACAGGAGGAGACGCTCTGTACGAAGTCCCACTGAACGAGCCCATGAGCCATGAACCAGAGCAACAGCAACATCGCTATGACAACAGGGCCTTTGAGGAAGACTCTGAGGCTGCTAGAGGATGAGCAAAAACAACAGGAAGAAAACAAGGAACAATAACAACTGTAACCCTCTGAAATGAACGAGGACAGTGGAATCAAGGTTCCAATCAAAGAAAAGGATCTTCCAATCCAGATATACTTAAAAAGAAAACAACTTGAAGAATTTATGTGAAGAGTAAAGAGGTTGTTAATTGGGTTTCTGTTATTTTATTCCTTTGGTTATAAAGCATGAATGAATGAATAATAGAATGGCAGTCAGTAGATGGCTATGAAAACCAATAAGCTGCAGAGCGACACGAGTGTCACTTTTCTGTTTTGCATAGCAAGCACAGTCTGCAATGTTTATGGACTCAAGGTGTGGTACAGGATTTGAGTATCTGTTTGCTGTTGGGGCCAAATTTCTTCCTGTAGCTCAAGTTACTCTCTGCAGCTAATTCACTGATTCCTTATGAGCAAACCAAATGTCTGTTCATCGACAAACTTGATTGTTTCACTTTCTTTCTGTCCCTGTTAAAACTGGTCTGGGTCTTTCCATTTTCACTCAAGCAACAAGACATTATTTACATACACTCCCTCGTGATCACGCCCTTGAGTGGAAAAGCAGGATGGTTCACTTTGCACTGCTACGACCAAAAAAAAAAAAAAACACCTGGAAGCTGTGGAGCTTTAGAAATGTTTGTGCTGGAACTGGCGTAAGCCTAATCATGGCAGTGAAATGAATGTCTTCTTGAATAGTGGGGAAATAATGCATTCTTGTTCTTTAAATTATGTATATTTAGACCTGTTTGTAATTTATAATATACATTTTTTGTTATTATAATAAGGCGATGCAAAATGTTTGTGTAATCTTCCATGTCTAAAGAACAGATTTCCAAGCACAAAATCTCTGTCTTCCTGGTTGTCGTTCGACATTTTAGAGTTTATTTGGTTCATCTGGTCTTCCTCTTAATGAGCCGATATGAATCTCAGTTAATGTTTCACTGTAAATGATGGAGCTTTTTTCTTTCATTGATTGGTATGAATGTGCTGAGTATGATATTTAATAGCCCTTTCCTATTGCTGATTTATTTTCACGGGTGTTTTACAGATTCCAGGAGTCTTAAATTGACTTGTAAACACAAATATTACTTCTGTATTAAATCACATTGATGTTCATAAGAATTCAATAAATCCCTCAAAATGAGGCCAACTCTGAACAACAGATGTCTGCATGGATCTGTGTGCAAAAGAAGGGAGAGTGTATCGTGTGCGTCAGAAAGGTGTGTGCGTGTGGTAACGTTTGTACTTATTTAGCGAGTTTTGGGTTCAGCCGTTGGAGGGCAGGGAAACAATAATTACCTCTCCCCAGGTGGGAACAGAAACCATGAACTTGAGCTGGATAATCATCACACTGCACCGATAAAGGGGGCCTGACAGAACAGGACAAGATATGCAGCTGCGCGCCGACCGAATTATTAAACAGAATATTTCCATGAGCTTTCTGTCAAGCTTTTGAGTGTCCTCACAGTCCAGCCTCTAATAGACCTGGGTGGTTATGAAAGCCTCTGGTAATAATTTATTAAAGAACTTTCGGTGGGTGGTGTTTGCTCTTCAGACTATTTGTCTTGTAACGTCACGGGTTGTGGCCACAAATGCAGAATTCTTTGAGTTCTCCCTTACTTCCTTATGTTTGGCTTCCAGACAGCCCAATAAAACTGTGATCCCTTAATGTGACCTTCAGTAACAGTTCCACAGGCTTTCTTATGGTTAGCACATGGCAGATTATGATCAACTAAAATGACACAGCTCTAAGGTGGTGTGTCAGGTTTTTCATGAATTTCCCAAGCGCATGACTTTCAGATGCAGTTCATGTGCTGTAGACAGTTTTTTTTAAAGCTTTATTCTTCCCCTTTTTTTCCCCTACACTTCTTTAAATTTTTTAAGTTATTTTTGTCTCTAGTGACATGTGGTAAAAGTCACCAGGCCGGGATTCGAAACTGCGACGGCCACGTCAAGGACTAAAGCCTTAATCATGATCTGACTAGAGAAAGATGCACTTTGAAAGATCTCCAGAAAACTTTGACCTTCTAATTAGGATCTGTCTTAGAAGCATAATAAAAAGGGCTGATTTGAAACTTTTGCACAATACTCTGCTGCAGACAGTACCTCAAGTGTGAATACAAGGTGAGCAGTCAGATATTTTAGGGATGTTTCTGACTGTTACATTTTATTTAAACATTTTATTGAGAAACATAAAGAAGGATCCACAATTTTAAAGTCTAGAAATGCACCAATCAGGTGTAATGAATGAATAATGGGATTATAACTATTTGCACGTCTGCAACGACTATCTGTTTATCCATAAACTAAAAAAAAAAAAAAAAAAACGGATAAAGAGGAATTACAACCTCTTGCTGATTTATTTCTGCTTCTCAACTTAACCAATCCTGTTACAGACTCTAGGCAAAGATCACACGCACAATTATTTCCTATTAAATAGTACTTTCTGTGCCTCAGGGACTTTCGGTACAAGTCAGATGTTGATTTATTTCAGCGCTACCTGTGCGAGTGTTGAGCAACGCTGGCTGAGAGGTGTTGAGGCAGCAGCAGGTAGAATAACAAGCCAAGATGTTTCCTGTGACAACACTACAGTCGGAAAGCACAGATGTGGGTCTCGCCTCTCATGGCGTTTCCTCTTCCTTTCTGGGCAGCATGTTCTGAAGTTCAGTTTTCTGCTGTGAGTCCTACGCTCCCGGGTCAGATGGTTATAGTGGCACAACATCTAGACAGAGGATCGATAGCGAACTAACTGGCTGGGTTGGAAACCACTGGCAAGCTCCGAGTTTAGAGGCACTGCTCCGCTCAGCAGTGTCGCTCCTCTGATTTATTGCTGTTGTTAAGGAGAAAATTGAGTCAGAAGGTTTTCATTTAATGGCGCAGTGGTTGGTGGCTGCACCTTAATTCCAAACTTGACCTTCAGTTTCTTGATAAGAGTCAAAATACTGGAATTAACTGTAGCTTATCTGCTTTTTCTTTTTTTTTTTTTACAGCACATGAAATTCAGTTGTCAACAAATTAACTTTAATGATGGTTTGCACCCAGGTGACAAATACAGAAAATGGAGCGGCGTTTATGTCTAAATATACTCAAACCCAAGTCTTCCTTCTCTGTGGATGCAGTTATGGCTGTCTTGCAGCACCACCTAGTGGAGAATGACTTGCAATGCAAAAACTGTATTTTTGCTGTATCGTATAGGAATATCAAGGGCTTTTCTAGTCAAAATGCACAGAATAATCACATTTTCTGCAGTAAAAATAGAAAACGTAATTTTATGTAGAGTTTAATGGAGTCATCATCTTTTTTTTTTTCTCGTGAACTTTAAATCAGCTCACAGGCCTCCCTCATTTTCATCTCTGCTTGGGCACACACACACACACACACACACGCACACACACCCACACACACGCCCACATGCGCACACATATTTGCGTGCGGTCTCTCTTTCTGCTGCACTGCTTCAGCAGGGCAAAAGACAGTCTTCCTAATCAAATTTCAGTAAGTCTTGTCTCAGCCTCTCTCGTCCCAGACTGTCTTAGTAATTATCTAAACGAGGCAGAGAAATTAGATTACAAAAGTGCAGTAAGACCTAAATGGATCCATTTTGTCATGCAGTGAGTAATTTACAAACCCCAAAAACATTTATATTCTGCTCAGATAAACTGATGGATCACAATCCTCTTGTTTGTGTGGAACCAACTTGTTTTTCATTAACCTAGTAATGAAGTGAAAATGCACAGAAATAAAGTTACAAAGAATGCCACACAAAGCTTTCACTCATACTGTTGGCTAAACTGTAGCTTTGCTGCTGGTAGCATCTACGTACGCATTTAGCGAACCGACTACAGGTGCTGAATTTCCGGTTTGTCCAGGAGGGAAGCTTATAGCCTCCACTTGATGTTTAAAGCTCTTCCTTCCCATTGTTCTCCGTCCAGCAGAACAGATACTGCTGAGTGCACCGGACAGGGAAAATCTCATCCTGTGTCATTGTTGTTACTTCCCCCTCCTGCCCTGTCTTTTGACATGTTTCCCGCCTCAGTCCGCTCTGCTCTTTCTTTCCTGCTGACAGAAAAAGGGCAGGAGAGCAGGGTCAAAGCGAATCAGAGGATGTCTGAGGAAGAGACATCTCTTCCCCTTTGACTCAATGGAAGGAAGCATTGTCGCAATGTGAGAGGAAAAAGCTGGCCCTCATCATCTGTTTGTCTGCTTCTTGTCATTATTGCTGCTCTGCATTCATTTGAACAATTAAATCTAGATTATTAGGAATCCTTAATAGACTACAGATATTTCTAGCCTGCCACCTACTGGAGAAAAGTGATTGCAGCTCTTCTGGACTGAAAAGGTGTTTCCCACCTTTCAAATGTGTTGTTTTTGCTTTTTTTGTTACACTTACATCCCCCCAAATGTTTAAGGTCATCCAACAAAGTTTTGCAGCTGAATTCGATTATCAAGGGAATAAACAATCCACATGAATATGGCCGTGTTAGAAAACGTAATTGCTCCCTAAAAATGCATCCTGGTTGACAACAACTGTCATTAAGCGCTTGTAATAACAGGGAATGAGTCTTTTCCATCGTTGTTTGGGAATGTTGACCTACTCTTCTTTGCAGAATTATTTTAATTCAGCCATTTTTTTTTTTAGAGTTTTAGTCAATAGTAGAGTTAAAGTCAATAATTCTTAAACTGTGTAAAAATATTTGAAAATGCAGCTAGACCCTATATAGTGTCTTCCTGATGTTGTTCTGATGCTATGAAAGCAGCATGCCTCATCACAGATAACAATGAGCAAGAGGAAGTGAAGCTGCAGGTCATGTGGTGCTATGAAAACAGTTTTTCCCTAAAAGGGACGAAAACAGAGGTTGAGATTCACGCACGGCAGGAAGCTTTGCAGTGTGCACACGCCCACTTAGCATCAGGCGATACCGCTCTGAAAAACGTCATTAGCAACAAGTTGACGACGGTTCCGTCTATCATGACTTGGACTGCTGTGCCGACATCCAAGTCTCTACCTAGAAAGCTCTGAATGCTGAGAATAGAAAAGGCAAAATTTCGTTTTTTCATCAATTCATTACAACAATGTATAGCTCTTAGGAGCCAATGTCTCACTCATCATCTCTAGCTGTCACAGAAAGCATAATGAGAGCAGAGGACAAGCACACTCTGACATAGTAGGTGTTATAAGATTAAAACATTTGGGCTCATTCACCGTTCTCATTATGGCTTTTCATCTTCTGACTTTTGGAGCCGGGCTGTCCAAAGATGTGGACCAATTAAAGTAGTTTTAAAATGGAAAATATAAGCTCCAATACACATTATTCATCTTGTACCAACTTTTAATTAATCCATGTTTTATTTTAAACCGAAGGTAAAGAAGAGTATTCCAAGTCTGCTCAAATGCAGACTTGGAATACCCATTTATTAAAATTGATTAAACTGGTAGCTAAGTATCAGAAAGTAAGAAAAAAAAAAAAAAAAAACGTTTTCATTTTTCTACCAAATTCATCAACTGCACAATTCTTGTTAGGTAGTATAAAATAATTAGTATTTCAAAGGAACAGAAGAACTCTTATGTTTTTTGAATAATAATATTTGTTGTAATTAGCTGTTGCTAAGAGATGAGCACGTTTTCTGGTAAAAAAAGTTACCAGAAAACTTTGAAAACTCAGTAAACATCTGATTTTTACTTTTGCAAAATTTCCCAACTGTAAATTTCCTGTGTCTAAGCAGAAAAGCAATGTTTCAAAAGAGGTTATGTTTTGTAAACAATAATTAATTTGGTGTTAAGAGATGAGTGTTTGTTTTCTGGTAATGAACAAAGTATACATCAGATTTTTATTTTTGTGTAGAATGTCTGTTTTGTAATATATTTACCAATGACAAAAGAAGAAGAAAAAGAAGAAAAAAAAATAAATAAAAAAAATAACTTTTTTGCTAAATTTACCAACTGCACAATTCTTGTTTGGTAGTATGAGAAAAGTAGTATTTCAAAACAGCAAAAGAAGTATTATGTTTTTGAACAATAACAATATTTGTTGTTAATCTGTTGCTAAGAGACGAGCATGTTTTCTTGTAACTAAGTGCCACGAAGTAAACATCTGATTTTCACTTTTCTGCCAAATTCACCAAATGCACAAATCCTGTTAAGTGGTAAGTGATATATGTGAAGTAGTATTTCAAATGAGGAGAATATGTTTTTTAATGTTTTTTGAACAACAATATTTGTTGTAATTAGCTGTTGCTAAGAGATGAGCATGTTTTCTGGTGACCAAGTGCCACAAAGTAAACATCTGATTTTTACTTTTGCAAAATTTCCCAACTGTAAATTTCTTGTGTCTAAGCAGATAAGCAGTATTTCAAAAGAGCTTTTGTTTTATAAACAATAATTAATTTGGTGCTAAGAGATGTTTTTTTTTTTTTTTTTTTCTAGTAACGAACTGCCAGAAAGTATAAATCAGATTTTATTTTTTGTGTTAAATGTTATTTCATAATATATTTACCACCAAATTAATCACTTTTTTTTTTGCAAAATTCACCAACTGCAGAATTATTGTTAAGTAGTATATCAAAAGAGCAGAAAAAATTTTGCTTTTGAACAATAACACCATTTGTTGTTATTCTGTTGCTAAGAGATGAGCACGTTTTCTGGTAACGAAGTGCCACAAAGTAAACATCTGATTTTCACTTGCAAAAGTAAAAATCAGATGGCCTTGGAATGTTTAGCACAAACATTGCTAATGTAGCTACTGTCCACATTAGCAGTAGCCTTTTCAATAAAGTAAGCTTTTTATTATTTATTTGTTAGCCATGTTTAGCACACTGAATGGAGCACGTCAATGTAAAGCAACATGCTAGTGATACCCCACTAGCATGTTGGCAGCATTTAGGCTAACATTAGCAATTAGGCTCACTTTAGCTGATAGACTAATTTTAACATACTAATTGAAGTAAGTCCATGCTACTCAACATACGTGTGACTCTCCACATGCTATTGAGTACATTGTAGCTAACTTTAGCATTGATGCTAATTGTTAGCATGAGAACGCTGGGTTCCACAGCGTGGCACACTTTAGCAGGCCCTGTTTAAATTTTGAACATTTTCTAGTGAAAACCTAGTCTTCTGTTTCGACCCATAAAGTTTAAACATCAACTCAGTTGTAGCAACATGATTCATGTCCTTCTCCTTACTTTACAAACAAGTATCTTTGCTGCTATTGCCCCAAGTTGGCAAATTTTAAAAATGGACCTAATTTTCACATTTATTGGCACTTCAAGCATAAAGGTGTTTTTAAGGATAGTTTTAACTAAATATATACACATATAAAAAAAAGCAACTGCAACCTACATTTTTTCAGATCCCATAATAATAATAAACATAACATTTTTAAGTGGTTTTTTTGGAATTCCTTTTTCGTAGGACATGTTTAGGAAGCGAGCCAAGTAAAAAAAAAAAACAAACAAAAAAAAATGTTTCTGTCCAACTAGTGCAAACATGGATTATGTAATTGTCCAATTGGGTCTGGCATGTAACAAATGAAGAATATGTGGAAAAACACCCATGCTCTCTGTTGAGTATGTTGGAGGATCTGTGATGCTCTGTGCCTGGTTTTCTTCCTCGCAAACCTTGTTATAGTCTGCAGAAATCCAAATCCTTTTGTTTTGCAGAAAATGATTACTGTGCTTGCCTTTGAGTTTGTTGTTTTGCCACCAATCCAACCGTGACTAACTGACAGTCGAGATGCAGTATCTCAAATGCGACATTCCTCGTTAATTAAAAATACATTTTCAAAAATCAAGTGTGCAATTGTGTTTGAAACACCAGCACACTATAAATTAAAATCCGCAAGACCATACCAGTGGCATGAAAATGCAAGATCATGATCCAAATTAACACAGAGATAACCTGTCGGAGGAGATGAGACTAGAAGAGCAGAACAGAGGGCATAGATGAGAGATCCTCCAAAAACAAATGGTCAGCCTTACGCCAACCTTGTGAAATGTGTCTGTACAGAAGCTCATCCTTAGGCCAGAAACACTTTAAGATGTTTCGTCTGCATTCACAATACAACTCAGCTTCTGCTCCCAAACTGATGCCTCAGCACTGAGCTCTACTTACAAGTACTGTACTTCAAACAATATAAATCCAGCCTTTAGAAATCCTGTTTGGCTTTTCCCAAAAATAGTCTTATTTGTACACGCTGCATACAAACGATTTGTCAGCATGGTTTAGCCGTAACACTCAACATCTGAGCTGAACACCATCAGGAGCAAGAGAACATCTCCTTTTTACTCTGAATTCTCATGGCCTGAGGTGAGGATTCAAGCTAAATTTCCGTGTGGTAAAAACTGCCACTCAGCACAGTTTGACAACAGGAATCAATGATCAAGCTGCTTTTCATCAGCTCCTGCCATTTGCTGTAATTTTATTCATGCACATTTTCCTGGAGGCTCCCTTCTCTGAAATATCAATAGTCGGCATTCGAGGGTGTGTATGTGTGTCGCTGTGTTTCCCAGCAGTCCATCCATTCAGCCTGATTAACTCCTTGTGTGTCCTGTTGCCTGCAGCGATTAATTAATGACCCATTTGCCTAATTGCAAAGAGCTGGGAGGACAAAGAGAAAAGCAAAAGAGTGATTGCGTGGGGATTAGCTAGGTAATGTTTATCTTTTGGTTTGGCTGCAAGGGAGAGTGGGTGTGATGCTGATACGGATGCAAAGCTTAAGATCAGGTGCCAAAAGAAGTAAACTGGCGTGTACAAGTCCAAAAATCTCCTGATTGCACCAGGGAGTATTATTCCGTCACAGCGTGCATGTGCGTGCCTGCGAGTGTGACACCGCTCTCCTGCGAGTGTTACATTTTTATGTCTGTTGCAAAATTGCAAAAAGCCTCAGGTTTTTCTCAGCCTCCTTGCGACTCTTTGTGCTGATTGTGCTTTTCTAAACGCTGTGCTCATTCTCAAAAGTCACCCGTTCACGCTGACCATCTGTCGCAGGCCTGCTCGGGCTTTCCGACACAATTTGTCCACAAGCTGCGTCTGCCATTTGGTTCATCACTGAAAAACAAAAACAAGAAAAACAAAAACTCCAACTCTCTGTGGAGTTTGTCCTAATTTTTGCTCAGTAAGGGTCACTCCTAAGAAATGGCTCCACTTCAATCTTAGCTTGAGGAAATCTGATCATGATACAGCAACAAAAAATAACACATGGAAACAACAAATTAGGAGTTTAATTTGAAGAAATAGATTTTTAGGTTTAAGCAGACTCAGCATGTGTCGTAGCTTCCACACTTACTGACTCTAACAATTCCTATAACATAAAAGCATGCACTGATGTGCCGTCCTGGGGGAGCTGAGATTACCTCTGCTGTGTTTCATGCCAGCAGCAGGTGAAACTGACTGTGTCAACCGCAAACGAGTGGAAAACCTGTCAGAATAGATGACCTGTTTGGCAAAACGTCTCATTGTTGCCCCAACAGTGGACCTGTAGGTGACTTCATTTCAAGACAGGAGCTGAAACTTATTTACAACTCTTTCTGACCTCATTAATATGCAAGACATTTACCTGATGTAAAACTATAGTCTTATCATTTAAAAAAAAATTGTAGCAACAATAAATTCCAATTAATGATCTTTGAAAACCCCAAAAACTATCTGAGTTTCTAATGTTGTTTTTTCGTCATCGATGGCATCATATTGGTCAATAAATGTAGCAATATGCTTAAATGCGATTGCCGTGTGTAGTTTAGTGGAAAAAATCACACTTTTTTATGTCATCTGTGTCCTGAAGAACCCTGATTTGCTTTGACTGCAGTGATATGCAGCTGTATGAAACAGACTGAAAAACATTTATAAACACCTTATTGTCACTTCTGTTGCAATCGCAATAAATTTCACCAAATAATAATAATTCCACCAATTCCAGGTTCATCTCGCCCATATCTAAATCATGCTTTTCTTTAATTACTGCGTTTCTTAAGTGCAGGGTTATAATGCGCTATAATCTGCCAGTATCAAATTCTGCTGAGGCAAAGAGAAAGATTGTTTTCTCTCACTGTAACCTTTGTTTATTTGAACAGGTTTTTCTCTCAAAAATATCAATTAGCCAAGAAAAGAAACCAGAACCTTTTTTGTTTAGGGGTATTAAGGGGGAATTTTCTTACCGGCATGAATAAAAATTCAATTCATATGTATGTGATGAGGATTGTGGCCTTGTTGAACACTGCAGATATTCCATGTGGTGCTGCAGGAGAAAGACATGTTTCTTCTTGAAACTGGCAGCACGTTTGGGAGTTTGGGATTTCCTGTCCATCTTCCTCTTAAATAGGGTCCAAGCAGCTCATCTTTAATAATAGCGACTTATATAGTGCTTGTCCTCCATCTTCCTTGGACCTGACTCAAAGTGATGGCCTCTATTCAGCCGCGAGCTCATCCATCTGCTCCTTTAGAAATGGGTTTTTACACAGTTTTCCACAGTCTGTGTGAGCTCTGTGAGCTTTCTTTTTTTCCAAGTAGGCTACTGGTTTGCAAAATAGTAACCCCAAAAGATGACACGGTGTTAGCATGGCGAGAATGTGTAAGTTAATTCCTGAGGTATTCTGTTAGTACCCGTCTGTCATGGAGTCATGGAGAAAGTTGCGGACAACTTTCAAACACGATTAAGTTATAAACCAATATACGAAAGTTTTAAATATCTCACAAAGTACTGCTCAATGTTTTATGAAAATTAAAAGAGGATGGATCAATTACCAACCAACCAAACCATGACTTTCATGGCTTTAATTGACAGGCTTCGCAAGGAGAGTATTTGTCAGAGAAGCAGCAGCCATGGTGAACAGTAGAGCTCAGGTGGAAGAATCTGCAGGACATTTTTTACTGTAGCGATGCAATCCAAAATCCTAGCCGTCCTAAAGAAAGTTTTAGATGACAAATAAAAACATAAGACGCATTGCGGTTTGCCATAAGTCATTTCGAGGACAACAAAAACGTGCGGGAGACGCTGACAGATCAGATCAGATGAAAAGTGAATCCTTTGGCACTCATGCAAAACACACTGTGTGCTGTGGAAAAGTAACACCACGCATCCATCTGAACGCCTCATTCTTACTGGAGCATTGTGCTTTTATTCAGCATTATGCTTTTCCTCAGCAGGTGTTGTCCCTTTACCTACCATCTGCAGCCCTGTCGTATTTTTACAACTGTAAAATGTCTCCTGTTCATAACTCGAAGCATTTTCACTCACACCGTTTTCTATTACCCAAATAAGCAGAAAACAAAAAAAAAAACAACGAAAGAGCGCTTTTGTGATTCGACCCCTGTTGCAATGATGTGAGAATAATTTGTTTAATCTGTGTGTTGAAGGTAAAATTCATAACATATTATATGGGGCAGTGCCTACGTAACGTCTGCCCTGTTAAACAATCGTTCTCTATAATCATGTTGAAGCAGGTGTAAAATGTCTGTTTTCTTCGTCCTCTATTGTTCTGTCTCTCTCTTTTGCATCTGCCATGTGTTTCCTTTAGCAATATCAGGTTCCTCTGTGCTGATATCCATACCGTGCCAGGCTGGGGTTATGGTTTGCAAATGCAGCAGATGCTTTCATAATGTGAGAGGTTCCTTCTGTTTTTTTTTCTTTGTCGCATGTAAATGTCATTTGCAATTTTAATATCAGACAAAGGAAACATGAGTAAATGCAGAAAGCAGTCTAGTTTTCAAGTCATTATTATATATTAAGAAAATGCTCCCAAACCTAATTGGTCTAATGTGAAACAGTAATTGTTACGTTTTTGAATCACTTTCTTGTAATTTTGCACTGATTCTTGTTAAATCAGCCAAATCAAGCAATCATCTACATATAATCTATCTAAACACATGAGGTAGGCTAAAAGAAAAACTCAAAAAGACACACCATGCCCCGATTTAAAGAAATTCCTCAATCTGAAAAGGGTTACTGTGTTCTTACTAAGGCATTGGGACGCTGGACAACAACAGTGAGAACCGTTTTCCACAAAACAGTGAAAACGTGGAACAGTAATGAAGCTTTTCAGGAGAAGCCAACGCACCAAAGTTACTTTGAGGCAGAAAAAATGACTCATCCAGGAAGTCACACACACACAAAAAACATCTGGATGATTCCAGTGCTTATTACTGGAAGCACTGAAGGTCAGTGGTCAAAAAAATCTGTAAGACTTTTGGGGAAGTATTCAGTTGACTGACAAGACAGAAATGCTACTTTGTTGAAGTCTCTTGTTATATCTGGCGTAAAACTAACAGAAAAACAGACATTTGAGATGACATTTGTTGTGAATTGGAGCTCTCTAAATAAACTGAACTAAATTGAATTGAGACATGATGGTGTTGTAATGGTCTTTGACTGATCTGCTGTTTTAGGTTACTCTCTTTTCTTGATGTGACAAGGAGTTTTGATCTTAAGCAGTCTTGTCCTACCATCAGTTTGTGAAAAACACTCAGGTGATGCAGCAAGTCACCCATAGTAAAACAGCAAGTGTACATTAAAAATAATGAAAGCTTTGGGATGTTCTCGTCAAGGTCTAAATTGGATTGAGCTATTGTAATATAACGTCAAGTCAAAATGATTCAAAACTGAACAAAAATAGAAACAACTTCTTCCTCATATAGAACCAGGTTAGTTTGCATTGCTTTTCTCCTTAATAAATCTAATCACCATTTGGAAAGCAAGGAGGCAGAAACTTCTTTCTCTACACTGACTGATCCCTGGATGGTGAACAAGGCTGAGGTAGGGAGGCCTTCAGTCTTGGTTTTATTATTCTGAACGCCTTGACTCATTTTTGAGAAACAGCCCACAGTGATCAACTGTGGGCTGTTGATCACTGTGGATTTCAAAGGGTGTTGTCTCAGGTTCTTATCGTGTTTATGGAAGCAAAATTATAATTATACTGCTTCCTTATGACCTCAGCATTTCCAAAGAGCAATTTTGTTTGATTCTTGCACACATTAGTTCTCACATCAGGTGAGAATCCAAAGTCAAAGATGAGATCGTGACAGCAGAAACTCAGTGTCATTTTCTTTTAAGATGTTCTGATTATATATTAGATTAGCTGGTGTCTGATAAATGTGAAATGTTCTGCTGTGTTCTGTGTTGCTTCCATACCCTGATCTCTATTTCTTTTCCAGCAGATTTCAAATTTGTCAGAGGGGAACAATATGTGTTGCTGCTGCAGGAGATCTGGAAGCTTTGTTGTGACTTTTCATAGGTGCAGACAAAATTACCTCTCAACAAAGTCTTTGTCCAAGCAACAGGATACCTGGGCTATGGCTAAGCTGAAGCCCGAGCGGGGCGGAGGGGTGTGGAGATGAATCTGGGAAATGGATAGCTTCAGGTCGGGTCATCGAGGACAGCCTGTGATGCTGCATAAACGACGAGGATCATGGCCTCAGGCTGGGAGACCATTGTTACATCAGTGTCACACAATGGAAGCGTCACCTGGCCAAGTTTGCTTGTGCTCACCTTCTCTTCACCACAACCACAACCATTAGAGTCCAAAGTGTGGCCGAGTCAGAACAAGGATTTGTGGTTAAGGTGACAATAGGTTGGGACTCAGACTACAGATACTCTTGGTCTCTCTGGGTCAAAGTTCTCTAACCACCAATAGATTTCAAGTTTTCAGTAATTATTATACAGCTAGCACAATGGTCTGGAGATGAAAATTTGATGATTTGTTTCAATTATCCAGTATTGTAATATATTTCAGTAACATGCAGTTAAAAAAAACAAAGAGTTTAATTGTTGCTCACAACTGTGTGTAGTTCAACACAACCATAAAATCTACATAGCGATAAAATGGTTCATTTTGTAATTTCAACAATGTTTCCATTATTAGAAAATTAATACCAATCACATGGCGATTGATTATTTAAATTTGACAAAAAGTAATGCGTCTGTACAATTGAGATGAAGATCTGATTTAAGTCATGAAGGGTTAGATTAATTAGCCAGCACTTCACTCCTCACCATACCTGTAAGCCACATAGCATAGCACTTGTGCTTATAAAAAAAACTAAATAAGATTAGTGACTGTCGATCCTTTGGTTTTCGTACCATAATGCTCAAAACTTCCAACTTTTTTCTTGTAAATTATAGAAACTGGAATTGCACTGAGAACAGAAAGGAAAGAGGAACCACTGGAAACTCGACTTACTGCGAAACTTTGTTTTGAAAATTAGTAATGGAGCTTTAACCCATAAGGAAAGTATGACCAGAACCTTTGGTGGTTTAGAAACTTTATTTATCCGGGACAAAAACTCATACAATCGCCCCATGTGTAGCACATGCGTGTGCATCCATTTGGGCAGAACTCTTCCATGGAAGCAAAGGGGAATTATGGGTGACTAACCACGTAAAACCAGAAACACATGTGGTCTGTGAATATAAAACATAACACAAGGGTCTTTTGACTGTAAAATAAAATAAAAGGAAAAGGTCTGAACCTGTTCTTGAGGAAAGTATCCCATCTCTCACTCTTTCTCTGGCACAAGCAAAACAAACCAGGCAAGCTGCGGTTCTGTGCCGCATCCTGCTATTTCCAGAGCTAACTGGGTCCTGGCTCTAGCTGCATTTTGTCTTGTAGATATGCGTGTGGATTCAGTAGTTTTTGTTTGCCGAAGAAAAGTGGTGAAAGGCTCACAGTTTCCTTAACATACTGCCTACAAGGACAAAGCGGCTGTCAGGAGGAGGAGGATAAACACTGAATGTTTTCACAACCTGGGAACCCTAAAAGTTGTTATGTTGGTACTTTAACTTTCAAAGAGGGTGACTTATTAGAAAGGGGGCTCTGACTAGGCTTCGAACACACATGGCGCGGACACCGATATAGCACCGGAACATTTTTCTCCTGTTCCTGATCCTCTTTGCAAATAAATCTAATTTACAGCTGCTGAGAACAAGAGGTCTTCTGAGTTCAGACACAGCCAGCTCAACTAAATCAACTTTAACGGCAACAGCTCCCGCAGCAGGCCGGTCATCGAGGAACGGTTTGGATACCAGATCAATGGCAGAGGAGCAACAGATAAAAAGAGGAGACACAGACAGAGAGAGACGGCTGGAATTGGGAGGAGGGGGGAGGAGTTGGGAGGGATAGATAGACGTCCTTCACTTACATGCACAAAGGTTCACACACACAATCTCACTCTTATCGACAGCCCGAGGGTGTCAGCAAGAGTCGGCGAGGTCTCCTGCACAGAAATAGTCGCCATGGCTCTCTGCGCTTCTTGATTACTGCTTTAGATCTCAGCAGGTGAAGGACAATATTGTTCAGGCGCTGGATGAGAAATGTAGCTTCAAACCCACAGTGTACTTCGCATTTGCATTTGGTTCTTTGCTCGTGAACTCATGGATCTCCAGGCTTTTGTGTTGAAATCACCCGGGAGAATATGTGTTGTTTCATTATTCATACTTTTAAAACTTGTCCTGAGGGACATTTACTCACTGATCAGCTTTGGTTATGATTACATGTGTGTGTGTGTGTTTTACATTAAACAAGCCAGCCTTTCTGGGCACCCATGTGAAGTGATCTGTAACTGTGGTAACTGCAGGCTATGATGGGACATTTTCCCTGTGAGTGACTTGGCCAACTTGTCATTCCCTCCGGCTTTCTTGCCCTTCAAGTCGGGTCGCATGTGTGTGAGCGCGCGCGCACGTGTGTGGGGTATCATGACTTACTTTAAGTGTGTGTGCCTCTGTGGAGGGTGAAGAAATGGGTCTGTCAGAAGTGAATGATCAGATTAATCAGGTGGAACGGAGCAGACAGCAGGATTAAGATATGGTGGAGAGGGAAAGCCCAAATACAAGCAGGAAAGACACATTCAGGTGTTCGAAAAAAAAAAGAAAACTGTAGACCCTCTAGTTATGTGCTCAATAATAAGTCCTTTTCCATTTCCTTCTGTGCGTCTCTAAGATATAATTAAAACAAACTGAAAAACCAGCAGCTGCTTTTCTAGTGAAACATCCATAATACTTGTTAACCCCTTAAATGTTATCCAATGGGTCCCTGAGGACACCGGTGCCATCGTGAAAGTTTTGAGGTTCAGCAAGGTTGTGCTAGAAAAGGATGAAAAGGAACCTATTTACTGTTTTATTTTGTTTTCATCGCAGATCATATTTCCTGAGTTGGGAAGTGTTTTTCCAACTCAACCGGAACAGCTTTGGCTTTCTGGGGCGCATTTAGCTTTGTTCTAATTCAAACATAACATTTTGAAAACCATAACCAAGGACATAGTCCTGAAAAAAAGAGGAAAAAAAAAAAAAAGCAATTCCACTCACATTTGCTACAATGAAGGGAAAAAAAGCTGAAGTTTACTTAAAACTATGAACTCAACAAATCCACTGAAACGGCATGACGTTTGCAATTTTATCACGGAAAATCCAAAAGGTCAGCTCATGTTATCTATGGAGGTGGCAGGTTCAGTTTATTATTAATAGTTTATGCACTATTGGATAACACATGAAAACTAGAGTTACACAATATAATGGCCAGCAGTCTCTGGAATATACGAGTGGGGCTATTCGATGATGGAAATACCATAACCATCACACGTTAGCACCAATTTCGAAAATCCTGTTTTCAGAAAGAGAGAAAGTAAATGTGCTGCAGTAAGGTCAGGTTCAAAGACAAAACATTGCACCATCTGGCCTTAATAGCATTAACTGTGAAGCAGAATGACTTTTACAGCAGTAAAGTCTTACATGTTGTTTACCATTACAGTCAACCTGTTTAACATAAATGAACTTTGCTAGCTTAAAAGGATAGATCATCAGGCGGGGTGAGATAACAGCCTGTGTTTATCTCCCCCATCCATTTAGTCTTCCTATGGCTGATGAATGTACACCTTCGCACATTTATTGACACTTCTTTGTTTGTTTATTTTTTTATTTAATGAACTGGATTAAAAACATTCATCAATATTAATGACCAGCCTATTTTTGAGATAATGCTCACATTCATTACCATCCATTAACGTTTGTTTACCTAATTTGATTGCACTATAACCTTCACACATGCATATAATGCACTGCTCAGCTTGCCTGGATGTGAGTAAGCCTGATGGAGTGGAAGCTAATTGAAGGGGAAGTTGAATATATTCTGTCGATGTCGCTTCATTTTTCAGTCGGCGGGATACTATCATTTGAGTTAACCTTAATCAGATTTTACGTACTGTTGTATTCATCTAGTTACATTTCCAGTCGGCCCTGCTCAGAGTTGCTAAAATGTGCAAATTGATTTTTTTTTTTTTTTTCTTTTGCTTTTCGCCAGCAATTATGTTTTTCTTTTATTTTTTGCTTCTTATTTTAATCTTTTCCAACCTGCTCGTCCTTCTCCATCTACTTCTTCCTCTCAGGTTGTCTCTCTAAAGCTGCTATAATTAAATATAAGGTCTGCGGTGGTGCGGGGTCTTCCAGCCGAGCCGAGGAGAAAGACTCTAATTCCAGCTCTCAGGATGAAACTGTGACACACAATGGCCCTGCCATCCTCTCTGCCCTCCCATAGATTCCCAACTGAAAGTCTTCTCCTCAGGCAGCTTTTTAATAGGCCTCTCTTTCCTTTGCTCTAGTTCATATACACACATTCATAGCCTGCACACAAGCACCTGTGCAGAAGCACACGTGTACAGTGCGTGGCATGCATGCACACAAGCCCGTGACCCCCTGCGAGTGTCTGTCACTTGTGCTGCAGCTCACACTGCTTTGGGCTTTTTGAAGTGTTCTTAAGGCCAGACGACAGCCTTTTTACTTCCCACATCGTGCAGAGGCAGATTCGGTACTCCACTTGCCAGCATTGTCAAAGCAGCACTCAAGGGCATGCAGTCGGGGCCTAAAGGTTTTGGCCATTTTTTCTGCATTATGTAGTTTTTAAAAAGCACTTGAAGCATGAAGATTTAGCATGAAACACATTTGAAAAGCTGATATCTGGAACTAAAAGGAGTTTCCTGGTGAGGACATTAGGTTTAAATTAAAAAAAAGATAATTAGTTGCTGTTCTTCCAAATGGACTCCATTTATTCCAACACAGGGTGCAAATTTTGCTCTTGGCTAACATTTAGCTGTCAACATTTCTGCTTTTTCCAGGTTCAGAAGTCACCTATATTTGTACACAAAGCTTTTGTTACTCGAAATCAGATGGTGTCATGACAACGAAATTTAGCAGTGGATGTCTTTGTCAAAAAACAAAACAAAAAAACAAACAATTTTTTAGCCAGGTTGGACCAGTGGTCTGTTTTAAAGGGCAAGATTATATTTCATGAAATTAGTTATTATCAGCAATGGTTCCCTTTTATACAGCTTCACAACAGAGTGTTGTTACATCTGGTCCACGATGCTCTGTGGCCCTGTTTGAGTCTGCGGGTTGTATATCGGCCAGATCAGCTACACACTTGCGGTCCGTTGCCTGCATGCACGAAAACAAATGTGCATGTGCGTTTTTGTTCATCAGATAAAAGGTACAGAACTGAACATGAACATGGGGCAACAGTGGTTCTGTAATTGATGAATTGCCGGTTCAAATCCCCACTCCTTCTGTATCAGTTGTTGAGTCCTTGTTAAGACACTTCATCTGCCTTGCCTGCTGGTGGTCAGAGGATCCAGTGGCGCCGGTGCTTGGTGACTATTTACATAGTCACCAAGGCACTTATAGTCCTCAGCTTGAGGCAGAAACTAACCCCAAACCCAGAAAGAATGATGGTCTTAATGAGACAGCATGGTCAGGCTAAAGTTGCCCAGTTGATGCCCGGTCATGTGGTTGCAGGACATTCGTTTTCACACAAACCCTTCCAGGTCCTCAAGACACACTTCTATGAAACCCCTCCCACTGCATTATATATCATGGTGTTTTGACATGAGCAGGTGACTAACAACAGTGTTAGTCACACACAGGAATCACAGCAGAGGAACAACTTTTACGAGTTCCCAAGTTTTGAGGAGGAAATAATGATCGACGAGCTGGAAAATCTAATTTTATTTCCCATGAAGCCAAAAAAAAACAAACAAAAAAAAACAGAAGTTGTTGGTGGAACGTTCTCGCTTCAAAGGACCAGATCCAAGCAGGGAGAGTTCAATGTTTTGGTCCAATAGTTGCTACAGATGAATAGTGAGGTGAATTTCATCTTCTTTAGATGATCACTGCCCGTTTTGACAACATTGCTGTTAACCAATAGGGTCCAATCTGACCAAAAGATTTGCATGCAGAAGGGGGCAATAACTTTGTCAGGGTGGTTGTGAAAAGAAAGGTTTGAATGATAAGAGGCTAAGAACAAAATTTTGCGATTTTCGTTATGCATCTGCAGCAATGAGAGCCGATTTCGGCCCGACCATGCAACGTCCTTTAGACTTAGAAGAGCTCCAGAGTCACAGCTGTGGATGCTGGAGGTCATGACCTAAGGAAGCCATGAAAACTATATCATATTATGATAGAGTTCTGATCCTAATTTTCCCAAACCAAACTATATTGTATGTGATTTTCTGTAGTAAAGTTTGATTGATTGACAGATTTTGAAAGGAAAACACATTCATTGAATGTATTTCATTTTATCTCCTTATTTGGAACATGTTTTGTCATGACTTCAGATAGGAAGGAGATGCCGTGGAAAGAAGCAAGATAAGAAATTTTCTGCCTCAACTGCAGACATCAGAATGGCTGGAAGCTTCTTTTAGATTATGTGTGGGTATGTGCTGGTGGGGATGGGGGTGGCGTTAAGCTCTATCCTGTGCACCCAGGGTTTTTGGATCTGTGTCGATGTGTTTTTGCCCTGAATGATAATGCTGCCTGTTGGAAAGACTAGGGCTTGTTGTGCAACATCTTGGCGCTCAGCTCTTCCCTCCTTTTCGTGCCATCCTCTCTCCCCTCCTTTGCTCTCTGTCCCTGCTTCTCTTTCTCCTTCCAGCTACTCGTCCCTCAGTCTTTTTTGCGCCGTCTGTGGCCGTAGATGTGCCTTAGCAGCACAAAGAGACAGTGTTCAGAGAGGGTGGGAATAGCGAGAAGGAGCTCATCTGCTCAGTGTGGCGCCCATTACGTATTGATCTGGACTTCTGGGCAGGGCGGCGAGTGCAAGTTTACGTTGGTAGCTAAATAGATAAAAGAAGGAAACCGCAGGAGAATGTTGGATGTGCATTTGCCTCAGTGTGCTGGTATCATTTTGTCTCGGTGACGTGCGAGGTCGTTTGCCGGACGACTGCAGAGTTGAAGTTGAAGTTTTGGATGCAGTCCCCTGCGTGTAAAATCTGCCTGTTGGTGCATGTATGAGGCTTTTGATCTGATGGGGGAATTAATTTGCTCCAGCACTAACGCAGAAAAGAGCAAACTTCATGTTATTAGTTGGCATCTGATCAAGGCTATGTTCACTTAAGCACGATAACAAAGGGAGAGGAAAGCATTTACAGGTGCACCACTTTATCTGACCCATGAGACATAATCAGATCTTGGTATATGCCTCACTCATTATTAAATAGGGTGTTTTTGATTTGTACAGTTACATACATTTATAGATTTGGCGAGAGTAGTAATAAAAAAAAGGGTTTTTTTTTTAGGTGAAGAATTGTTACTTTAATCTGCTGTAGGCTGTTTATCTTTATTAAGGCGTGCTGCTCACTCAGCCAATTTATTTGAGTGAAGGTGGTGTCACATTAAAAGCTCTTTTATGGGCGTTTTTGTGCTTTCCCATGCGCAGGTTTTCACAGGTGATGACTGTCCGTTGCCTAGCTGCGTGAATCTCCTTGTTATCCCTCAAGGCAGGGCGTGTCTGTTGATGCGTCTTTTGGATCTGTGTCTGGGAATATGCAATTTCCCAATGACAAAGTCCCATAATGGTAGGGTAGGTTGTAGTCATAAAGCAATTGGGATAATCTACTGATTTACCAGCAAAGCTCTCAGAACACCCACACTGTAAATGGTCTGAGTGGGTTTCACTCGACGGTTGAGAAAGACCTAAAAAAAATAATAAAGCAAGAGAGGGTTTTATATCTTGATAAAAACAGATTAATGGTCACGGTGTTATCTTCTAGATACTGTGTTGTTATAATCCTAAATCAGGTGGACACATGATATCTCTCACCACAAGCTTCGGACTCTGCGAGGTGTTTCAGAGTCCCAGTCAGTGAGTGTGAGCTTGATAGGCTTGCTGCAACTTGCTCTGCTCACCCAGCTCTTCTCCAAAGCCTACACTTTCATCACACACAAACACATTCACGCATCTCGGTGAGCAGATTAAATCTGACAGATAAGCACCTTTCCTTGCAGGTGCTGGAGCAGGTTCTGCGAATCTTAAAAGAAGCACATTGGACAGATATTAATCTCACTCCACCCCTCTGTGCTTTGCATCGCTCCCTCGTTTTGTCTGTTGGTTCTTTTTATTTGGACTGGTATACATCATTTTCTTAATATGTTGCAGCAGAACGTTAACTTATTTAAATCCCGACCAAATAAGATTGTCAGTATGAGTTTCCCATCTTGTTGGCTAACCGTTGGACTAGCAAAGAAGCAGCTAAAGTATTTCTTAGATGCACCGATTTGGGTTTTTCTAGCCAATACTTGTTTCTGCCTATTTGATTTTTATTTGATCAGTTCACGCTGTCTTAAGGACAAAAACCAAAACATATGTGGCAGGTTTCAGCGCTAGGAGTTTTGAATCCAACAAAAACGAAAGAATCACAATACCTTGAAACAAAAGAAAAGCTTTGAGTTGTTACCCTCACAGACCAAAACTACATATAGTTCTTTTGATGCTGGTTACTATTAGGGAGACAAATGGTTTCATCAGTTTTCTTTTTGTGTTTTTTTGAGTTGATCATCAGTCTGATAAATTCATGGGAAAGCTGGCAAAATCTATTGTCAGGTGAATTGACTGGTGCATGTGTAGTTTTTCTGGTTATGCTTTCTGCAGAATGCGATGTGCTTCCATGGCTCACATGTGTGGGAGATTTCTTCTCGCTCAAGGGAAAGCAGGGAAATTTAAGTTCCGTTGAGGTGATCTGTAATGAGGAGGAGGTGGCGGGGGGAGCGGTGGAGGGTGTCTGTGTTTATTGCGAAACAACCAAGAAAAGCTAGCATCTCATTTGCTTATTTGAATGCCCCTACTTTAGAGAAACGGGAGTCGTTTGAATGACAGGATCAGGCTCGGCTGACAGCAGTGGAGGGGCTTTATGAACTATCATGCAATTAAAATGACATTTGTTTTAAAAAGGGCAAAAATCGGATTTGAAATCCCACTTTAACTCTTCCATCCTGTTAGCTTGATTCTCCAACGGCAATTTCTGAAAACTGTTTCTGGGAAGTTGTCTACCACAGATAACACACTGACCGCTAATGACGGCTCAGTAGAACTCCATTTAAAGAAATCTCTGCCACATTATTATTCATAAAATGCTACGATCTATTTAAACAATGTTTAACATTGTTTTTTTCCAATTACTGATATTAAAATCAAAACAACCTCAGTGTGAGATTTATGTGTCCCAGTTTTTTTCTCTGTCCTCTCTGCCTCACTGTTTTTATCTCTTGTGTCAAAGGAACTGATTGTAGCCGCTCATTCACAGGGAAGTAAGAAATGTGAATGCCAGCAGTGGCATTTTCTCTTATTGGTTTGCTTTGTTTGTAGTTTGAATATAACTATAAATTATTATGAGTTAATTCAATTGTCTGAATTAAGTCATAAAAGCCGGTGCTGTTTCTTTTCTCTCCGCGCTTCCAGTCCTTGCATTTCACCAATCTCCCGTCTCCTCACTGCCGCAGCCTTTAAAGTCACTTTTGAAAGCAATGACTGCCATTAACCAACTGTCAGCGTGAGGTGGATTAGATTGTGACGGGATATATATATATATTTTTCCATGGTTGTGGATGCTGTACTGCAGAAGTGTCAAAACTTTCTTCAATCCAGCTTAAAGGACTTTTGGCTTCTCCTTCCCTGTCATTTAGTTCTACTTTCAAATAACCCATTTCCTGAACACTCGGATTTTAATGCATCTAAAAGAACGAGCGTTCTTGTTTAAGCTCACAGAGAATCTCTTTTACTGTCACTGTGGCATATAAAAGTAATTGTGGGTTTTTTCCTCAAAAAGGACAGGAAGAGGAGCAGATAGTCTGGATGACTTTTAGTTTAATCATCATCCTTTTCTCTTGAAGACATGTGGTGGGTAGAGCCGTAAAGTAAAGATGTGGCGCTGACTATTTCCCTTGAATGCGCTTTTTGTGGCTTGCGGGACTTTATTCTTCTATTTTTGTGTTTCATGTTTGCAAGAGAGGCAGATCTTAATCTAAACTCTTAATGTAGACAGCCACTTTCATCTGGCTCCATTTAAATGAGTGACCTTGCTGTGTTCCACTTATACTTAATGAAGGGATGTGCTCTTATTTTTTATTTTTTTATATTGCATCTGCTCTGATGTCCTTTGGGAGACAGAAAGTACGCACTTGTCCGCGTGGAAACGTCTGCATGACAACATGTACATGATATTTGTCCGGGAACGGTGGTTGCTGGTAATGAGACTAAGTGTGGCGAGGCGGACAGACAAATGAATGAAACGGCAACAGAATCACTGGCTCTGTTTGATTTGCCTCCCCTAATTCAAATAGACCATCTGATAAATTGAGAGGATGGGATGTACATCAGAATAGCAAGAGGCGTCTCTTTGTTGTTCCCCATTCACAAGCAAATCACACCCCAACCCACGCGAGAACACCCAGAGGGGAGAATGTTTCCTTATGTGTGTGTCTCTGCGTGTGTGCGTGTCTGTGTGTGTGAGAAAGAGAAAGAATGAGCCTGGTTGCTAAGAGGTGCGAGTTTTCGGGAGGTCCTGTTGAAAGCGAATGAAGGAGTACTTGTGTCAACATTCTGGCGGCGATGATGAGCCACGAAGCCCCCTGGCCAAGCAGCCGAATGGCTCCAACACCAGCCTGTAAGAAAGCAGGAGGTGCTCCCTCACGGCGCCCTTACGTTCGCTGCGTCCTACATCATTGGCTCATTATTGATCTCAGGCTGCTCGGCCTTTCCTGTTCTGTTTGAACAGGCTTGGAAATTTTGTAAGAGAAATGGAGGAAAAAAAAGTTTCAAACATTAGAAGCTCAAATGCTTGTACTGTAAAAGAGTAAATATCGAGTTAGTTTGCATGCTACTTTTGAAAATGGCTCGACTTTGAGGTCACTTCCTGGAAAGACACTGTAAATACCTCGCGGTGCCTTCCCTCTCAGCATGCATAAAAATTTGGTATGCGCTTCGGGAACTTATGCAAATTTTTAACAGCATTCTTAATCATCTGCCATAAGTTTTCCATAATTTTTTGATCTGGAAACTACAAGAATTAACGTATCCTTCCACTGTTTCCAAGGGTCTGAAGAAGATCATCTGGGTCAGATATTGACCATACTAAGGTGCATTTTGATTGTGCAACTTGTTCCATTTAGCTGTTGTTGTTTCTTTCTCGCGGTTTCTGTTTATCAAAATTCTTACGCAAAGTGGGTCACTTCTCCCCTAACAGGAATCTTTGACAGTGTTTTGCTTAGTGTCTGAATGTGAAAGCGTTAGAGTTTCCTGTCACAAGAATAAGACAATAACCAATAATTCTGTCAGCAATAACATTTTATGACCTATATAAAATCACAAAGTCCACATAAAGGTGAACTATGATAAACATTATGGAGAGTTTTGCTGATACGGACTGCATGTTATTTTTGTTTTTAAAGAAGAGACGGTTCTGGCTAACCTGGATTTGCAGAGATATTAGTCAAAACTTTTACCATGTGAAGCTAAATTATGATGACTGCAAGGTCAAAAGAAATTTAAGACATTCACAGTTACTTAGATGGCGCTTTTCATAACCTTAAGCCTTTTGTCTAGAGCTTTAGAAGGTAGAGGTGTTTTAACAAAAGTGTTTCAATGAGTTTAAATTCTTCCAAAGCACATATTTTATTTTGTTAACTTTAACTGCATAGATCTTAAGTAACTGGCTGCAGGTGTCAATTATCTGTGGAGACACAAACTAAAAAAGAAAATAGATTGTTAGCAGGGCTGCACAGTAGCGCAGTTGGTAGCACTGTTGCCTTGCAGCAAGAAGGTTCTGGGTTCGATTCCCGGCCCGGGGTCTTTCTGCACGGAGTTTGCATGTTCTCCCTGTGCATGCGTGGGTTCTCTCCGGGTTCTCCGGCTTCCTCC